>QBDW01005135.1:0-10730 GCA_003261595.1 Maconellicoccus hirsutus | reverse complement strand
CATCGAAAGCGTATTTATAATAAAAATTCGCTGGAAAAATAATTAAAGGGGAAAATATGAAAATGTAGTATCCTACGAGCGAAGTAACGCGTACCTATTCCACCGAATGGTTTCGTTTGCACCAGGTCGCTTTCTGGTTTGGTTTTCTTTACTTTCGACGCTTCGTTTTGTTTCGCTTCGGTATTCAAATCCATAACGCTTTCGGATTTGCTGATACTCTTGTTACACACCGGACTGAGGAAATCGAAGCTATCGAAACGCATAATCTGTCGCGAAAAAATACGCTTTTATTCGAATCCAGAAAATGAAAAAATTTCAATTTACCTGAGAAAAATTAGGAACGCTGGCTGTCTTCCTCATCGTGGCGCCTTGATAATCGGCGTTATTATTTCCTCTAGCGAGTAAACGTTCTTTTACCGCGACGCTTTGACGGAGTTTATCCAATGTTAGAATACTTTCCACCGCGCTCACGCTTTTCGTGTATTTTTCTACAAAAAATTCAAGAAATTAGCGTATTTGTAATGTTTTGCGTACATTTCAATTTAGCTGGTTTATTTTATATGCACCTATGTACGTCTCTCCGTCGCTTAACGATGTGTTTTCACCGGAAGCCGCTATTTGCGCTAATGATTCTCGTTCTTCGAGCTCCTCGCTGGCCTATAGCGAAATAGAATTAAATCAACTTTGAGAAAAAGGGTAACTTGTGATCATTGAGTTGAGGAAGGATAAGATAATGCGATAATTCCGATTATATTACACGCAGAGGCATGTTACGAGTTTTTCCTGCCCAAGACCTGCTCACATTTTGCTACGCTGAACGCTTTTTGAGACTCTTCCCCAACCCAACCTTATTTCATAGATAGCATATTTATCATTGTTTTTAAAAACTTCGCTCAACTTATTTTCCATCTAAGGAATTCATTTAAATAACAATATATTTGCTTAAATTTGAATAAAATTTGTACAAGTAGCTCAAATTTGATGACAAATTTGCTTAAAAATTGTCAAAATTCTTTTTAAATTGATTAAAATTTTTTAAAGTTACACACTATTGCCAAAATGTTGTTAAAATCGTTCAAAGTTGATCAGTATTTGCTTAAAATTGCACAGAAATTGCCAAAATGATGTAAAAATTTGTTTAAAATTGCATAAAAATGCACAAATTCTGTGAAAATTGCTTAAAATTATTCAATATTTGCTCAAAATTTCATAAAAAGTGCTACTACGTTGTTAAAATTGATCAACAGTGATTAATATTTGCTCAAAATTGAACCAAAGTTGCGCAAAACGATTAAATAAATGAAAAATTTGTTTAAAATTGTAAAAAATTGTTAAAATGTTAAAATTGATCAGTTTTCTTTTGCAATTTTAAGCAAATTTTTCATTAATACATAATTTTGAGCTAATATTAATCAACTTTAATAAATTTGAACTACACCTCGACTGTTTTTATGCGAAAACGCCCTTGATTATGCGAGACATTCCCATCGTGAAGACGTAACTTACTTTAGGAACGTTGGAAACGATCTCGTACGTAACTCCGGTCTTAGTGATTGAATCCGATTTAACAATACGTTTCATAATACGATCAGTTAGGCTTTGCTTTTTGTAAATAATTATGCAAAGACGTTTACGTAATATCACGTCCATCGGAGCCGGATGAGACAATCTGACGGTGGTTTTTAAAATCAAATATACGCGTTCGTTACCTACGTGAACGAAATTAGATTATTCGAAATGAACGTGAAATTCCATGAAAATTTTCGTCTTACTGTCGGTGACTTTATTTAAATGAGGACAATCGTGCACCGACGAGTCCCAGGCTGCAATGGCGCATACGTCTTTTTCGAAATACTTGATGATAGGTAAATTATAGAAATTCTTTCCGTGTTCTTTGGATAAAATGGAGTTTAATCCACTTATAGGTAAATCTCTCGCTTCGCATAGGTGATTATTAACGGATAAATCGTCGCCTAAAAAAAAATACGATTTATTAGCACCTTTGTAAAACGCAACCTCAGCATTTATCACGTTACCGTTTAGATTTAAAAACAAAACGGGAATATGAGGTTCCATGCCAATAGGCGGAATCCAATCAGCCGGCGCACCAGGTATACCTGAGCCGGCGGCCGGTACAAGGACGGCATTTCGTTCCTCCGTTAAGCTCACCCACTGCTCGACCAAGCTCTGCTCGCGTTCTTGATCTTGGTCGTTTTTATCTGAAAAGCGATGTTCGATAGACGTTCTATTTCGGTTTTAATTCACGTACGTAGTACGTACTTGGCTTATTAATGAGATTTTGAATTTGCTGATCCAAGTATTGTCTTCGTCTCATCAACGCATCGCTCCATTTTTCACGCAACGTGTTCAGGTCTTCGTCTTGATAAGAGTCTAATGGCTTTTGTAGACGACTCCTGCGATAATTCCAGTCGTATTAGGGTTACCGGCAATTTATAGGGTATTCTGAGAACTCACCTATTGATTATACTACCGACGGCGATATTCGTAATCGAATCACAAATAATAGGCAGTGTTCCGGAATTCTGAACCGGTTTCACGGAGATTTGAATACGACGTTGTTGACCCTGTCTCAAATGGTAAATTCCTCCGGTCATCACGTTATTGGTAACATTTACTTCGACCGGCGAGTACTCCCCTTGATCGTTAAGCTCTTGTATTTCAACCCAAAGCTCGATTTTACGCGTTAATTCGCTCCATCTGTTCGAATTAATAGAAAAATATAAAAATTATTATCGGCTTTCAAGCGAATTAAATTTTTAATTATAAAATTATTCGATAATGACAATTTTTTTACATAATTTCGCTTTCATCACAAAATACCGAACTCGGAAAAAAATAATTACCTGTCCGCCAGAGATCTCGCTTTAGCAAGTTGAGTTTGCTCCACTACCCAGGCGGGTTTAGACTTAGTGGCGGCACTACGATGACCCCAGATTTCAATAGACAATGCTCCTTCTACAAATGCGATAAAATCAGCGATATATTCGTGAAATTTCCATTGTTTCTCGTCATCTTACCGGCGCAATGTTCTATGAATTCTTCAGTAACAGGAATGGTGAAAGTTTTCGTGTGATCGAAGCGGAAAATAATATTATCTTTAAAGGACGTCGGTACATCACCGTTAGTAGTGGACGGAACGACGATACTATCATCAACACCCCAAAACGAATACTGACAGAACACCAATTTAGACAAAGCCGGCGGTAAACCCGAAGCTTGTTTGATTTTCACCTAAAAAGTACGCCAATTTACACACTCCGAGATGAAATAATCACTGGGATGACTTACTTTAACCGTAATCTCCTTCGTGTTGGAGGTATTCTCTTCCTCGTTCGCTTCATTATGTTCGCTATCACCCGAACTCTCGGATGCAGCTTCGCAGACTCTGTCTTGCGGGAAACTCCCGCTAATCCGGGCAATCTCCACTTGTAACCGACCGGTAACCTCGCCTTGTTGATTTATAATTGGAGTCTGATAATCGAGCGTAACATCGTGAAATAAAACCTCCAAGAAAACGTTCGCGACGCCGATTAAATTGTGATTTTCTTGGTTTTCGAAAAAAGGATCCAAAGATTGGTTGAGATTTTCCAAGTACTGAGGATCGTTAAAGCCTCTTTTGAAGTCGTCAAATATCTCGCGCATATCGACCAATTTCGTGTCTAGTTTTTCCATCGACCATACTTGACTACCGTTTCCTTTACGTTTAACCAAAATCGCTGGTTCGCTGACAAATGTGCGTCGCTGTGAAATAACATTTCGATTAAATTAAAAATAACCGCTGCAGAGTAATATGTAATATAAACGTCTTACTTTACGATTAGGGCTTAAATTAGCCGGAGGTATTTGCAAGGTAACGCTGTATTTCACTTGTTTGCCCATTTCTTCGGCAAGATAATTGGCTTCCTGAACTAAAGAATTAGCTGTTACGATATCTTCCTTCAAACGACTAATACTTTTGCGAAATATTTCCTCCCTGGGAAAAAATGAAAAAAATGCTGTAAGCCCGAAATCCTCGCTAACGAGTTAATTTTCGCACGTACCTTTCCTGCGCCCACTTCTCAACCCTCATTTGTGACGTAGGCGTACAAGGTGTTAGTTTACCAGCACGAAATGGATCATATGGCACGTAAGGCGAATAAGGCGTAGAGGGAGATAAAATATTACGTAAATGTTGAAATTGGCGTTCGTATTCTTGACGTTGTTTCTCCAGCGCCACTAAACGATAATGTAAATTTGAGTTAGTGGAAAAACGACGATTTACCGTAATTTCCAAAAAAATCACCTTGTTTATCTTCCTCGTGTTGCTTTTCCATCTTAGCGATAGCAGTTTGTATTGGATCATTGCTAAGCTCGTTTAACATGAATTCCTCGCGGGCAAAGTTGTAGTCTAGAGGTTGAGCTGGAGTTTGAGGTTCAGATAATACTGTGGGAGAAAAAAACGATTTTGCGTGAAATTTTCAAGTATTTCAATGAATGTGGTAAAAACTGACAAAAAATACAAAATTTATCACTAAAACAAATTAACAAGCATCAAATTATGGTGACATGTCATGATGTTGTCATGATAACAGGAATGGTCATGATATTTGATGACAAGTCAGGTGATTACTTTTTTCCTCTCAGAACGTGGTATGCGTCGAAAATATAATTTTTTATGTCACCATATTATGTCAGAGAAGACAATTCGTAGTCATGGTAACGTGTCATGGTCGGGAGTGGCATGTGATCATGTCATGGTAGCATGTTAAGTGACATGACACGATGACGTGTCATGGTTATGAGTGGCGTGTAACGTCAAATGATGTCTTCTGGTGCACATTACTGTCGTGAGGTGACATAAAAATGTCACGCGACATGAAAATGTAAAAAGTTTTATCATTTTGTTTTGAAAAAAATTAAAATATTTTACAAATCAACGAAGAAAAAATTTCGATGTTTATCAACAAGGTAATTTCAATCCGAATACGCAACAGAAAACAATACTGGAGTACTATCGATACACAAATAAATAAATAATTTTATACCTGATTTCGGACAATTCACTCTGAAAAAGTGATGATTGCCCCATAAAATCCGATCACCGTGTCTCAGTAACGCTTTACTATTGACGACCACACCATTTATATAGCATCTTGCATTGGGCAAAGGTTCCAAATACAATCCATCGTCTTCTATAGTAATAATGCAGTGCTCCGCTTGAATACCAAGTCCTATATTCATTTAACATTGATAAGTACACATTAATCGAGCAAATTAATCAACTCATACAAACCTGACAACTGAATATCTCCTTTTTCCGAACCAACGAGCGTCTTGTCTTTTAGATAATAAACCAACATCTCGTTCAACGAAGGATCAGCGTTCAAATTGACCAAATAGTATTTACTTTTTTCCACCATAATTCCGGATGATTGAACGCTAATACCCATACTTTCCAAAGCCTCTTGACGTTCTTGTTGCAAACGTTCTACACGTACATAGAAAGAGCGCGGTTAACGAACATGTCGTTGAAATTCGTTAATCCGCCGTAGCTTACCAGTTTTAATTAATTTTTCTTCCCACGTTTGCGACATTTCCTTCATTAGTTTCTCGCTTTCGCTTAATTTCTCGTGTAAGTGTTCTCGTTGCTAAACAATAAGCGCACAGAGGTTAGTAATATTCATCGAGATGGTATCGATTAATGATCAAGTTTTGAGATAAAATTACGTAAATTTTGTTTCACCATTACTCACCATAAGTTGAGCTCCATGCTGTAACAGAAGATGAAAAAATAAATACAAAATAATCTCGAAAATTAAATTCTACAATGAGCAATGAACCTACCGTCGATGATCCAGTGGCATGCAATAACATCTCACGTAAAGCTTCGACTTCTTGACGTAATTCTCGAATAATTCTAGCATTAGGATCTTCATTAACTACGGCATGATTGACGATACGTTTAGCTCGATCGGCGTATCGCAACGTAGACAATGTTTCTTCGAAATTATCAGCGGCCGGTGAGATCGTGGCTACCATCACCGTTCTACTATTACCTCCCAAATTATCCTGCAAAAGTGATACAAATCAGTGCATTTCGCGTAAAAGATGTTGTAATTTTCAATAAACGACTCGGAGGTGTTTTTTTTTCGGTGTTGTAACAATAACGATCGATTCTCATATGTAGTAATCCAAAGGAATGTTTACATGTTTTTAATTCACTTTCGCGTTGTTACAAGACGAAGGGCGTTGCACGTATGTGACCTTAAAAAAACAATGTTTATAAGTTGTAATCCGTGAAATTAAGGTTTAAGGAACAATTTGATTATCTTGCTTTTATTTAAAGCGACATGTTATTTTATTGGCTCAAAAAAAATGAGATCTTTTTTCGATATAATTGATGAAATTATTTTTAAAATGCTTACATAAAGGTGCCGTTTTTTTTAAGGAAATATTTATAAATACGCGTCCATAATTAGAAATTTTCTAATGTTTGAATTAATTAATGCTTGCGTAAGAAAATTCATTATTTATGATAACAATTATAAATTTACAAAAAAAAAAAAAATAGTTTAGTATTTTAAATATGAGAAAAAATCAGTTCAAATTAACTTTCAAATCATTTTACGATTTCATTTCAAGTACATAAAAACTATTTTGAATAATAAAAATTTGAAATAATTCACTGAATAAATTTCCATCTTTATTAAGCGTTTGCTTTGTTTAAAAGTTAAAAAATACCTCGCTAAAAAATCACGAATTTTCACATAGGCCTATTTTATTCACGTAAATTAAGTTTTGTAATTTCGAAAAAATTCATTAACAAAAGTAAAAACTAACAACCTCGTTTTAATGTTACAAAATAATAATATTTCAAAGAAAATAGAAATAAATTTGGAAATAAATTACAAATAAACGTATATTAAAGAAGACATTAATGGAAAAAAATTCAAAATTATTACAAAAATTATCCCAAGTTCACGTACGCATAACAAAATAAGTTTGGAGAAAAAAAATCAATTTTTTAAGACATAAAAATAAATAGATACGAATTGAAAATGGGGACATAATTTAGGTCACCATTCCATTCAAAAGTGAAATTCCTGATAACGTAGGTAAGGCACTGTTTTCCTTTCAATTCAAGTCTTATCGATTGAGAAGATTCAATGATAAAGTTTTACTTTCAATATGTGTTTTCAAAAAAAAAGAGAAATTTTTAGTGCAAAATACTAAAAAGGAAAAAATTACGATTAATGGAAAAATAAATTCCACAGGATTAAATTAAAAACCCACATAAAGAGTAAATATGAGAGATGAAAAGAAAAAAAAACAAAACGATGAAAACAATTTATGAGGTTTCTTGAAATAAAAATTTCGCAATTTAAATAAAGAGGAGTCGAAGGATATACGCGTACGATGTTACGTAAGACTATTCTATTTCATTGGTAAAGCGCGTTTAAAAAATTTCAAAAATGTCTACAATTCTACATTGTTCATTGTGCAAAATGAAGTATCTATTAATAATAAAATTAAAAATCAAGCCGAAGTTTCCTTTCTTTAGTATTGCATCACTTTGTTACAACACTTACCGGAACCTACGGCAGGGTAAATCGATAATTTCGCTATACAATTAGACCATTTCTTTTTAACACACTACGACGAAGCGTGATAAGCTAAAAAATACAGCCTTTCTAAAACTTTACCTTTAGAAGCCACGTGAGAACTGAATCTCTGTACGGCACAAATTTATCTTTATTTTTCAGATTAGACTGATCAGCTAATTTCGAAATGACTAAACCTAATGTAGTTAATGATCTGCAAAACACGTTCGAAATCATTTGTAAGCTCGCTAATCTAGCACAAGCTATCGAGATACGTACTTGTTTATGTTTGAACCTTCTTTTAACCTTTCTCCTATGGCACCGGTTTTTATGGCTCTTTCACTACCGGCCAAGTCAACTAACGACATACGCGATACTTTTTCGCCACATACTCCTGATTTGGAATCTGTTAATATTTGCGTTAAAATTATAGAAAATACGGCGTGACTTCGCGATGATTCACTATTCATATTTGTTGCAGCTACAGTTCTGGATTTATTGCCTTCGGTCATCAAGATATCGATATCCTAGAAAATGGCACGAGTTGTAGATAAGGTTTCAACAAAGCTGGCTAAATTACCAACCTCATATGAAGTCACAGCTAGCTGAGATAATCCATCAACATAAGGACCGAGAACGTTGTGTTCTCTGACTTTTAAACATTGCTTATTTGCTTTTGGATCCAAGAGATCACGAACCTAGGAAAACGCCGAGGTTTTTAAAAACCACGCTATTACATTTCTCAAAACGAAGATGCTCACTTTTTCGTTGTATATTTCCATATAACTGACTTCTACTTTAAAATTCAACTCTGTGTTTTGTTTTTTAGCAATACGATCAAATAGAGCGTCACATAATCTAGGTATGATTCCTTTATTGTCAATACCTCCCATCATTGTGTAGGATTTACCAGAACCTAAGATTGTTGATTAAAATAGATGAAAATATTTTGAAATTCATGTCCATGTTATGCGATTCATACCAGTTTGTCCGTACGCGAATACACAAGCATTATATCCTTGAAATGCGTTATCTAAAATATCTTCACCGATACATTCGAATACTGATTTCTGCGTAGCGAAATTATTACTCTGTGGGTCAATCGAATCGAAGCAACAATCGAAAGCAAACGATTTTGGAGGTTTTCTATGAAACAACCCGTAAGATGAGTCAATGTTGAAGAGTTTGCGATAAATAGAACAACTTTTACCTTTCGTTTTTGTCGGATGTCATAGGTGGATGAAGAATAGTTTGTCTGTCTTTCATTTCAACAATACATTGTGTGCCCATTTCCATTTCTAAGAACAAAGGATTAGTTAGCATAGAATTGAAATAAATTTACAATATATCACTTACCTCTGCGATTGAAAGGCCTTACTCTGACGGCCACTTTGATTTTGTCTGAAGCCATTTTTGATTTATTTCTACAGATGACTAGAAATTACAACCAGTGTAGAAACAATTTAGGGTGAAAATTTATGTGTTACTTCACATCATCGCGATTTGTGAAGTAAAAAATACGTGCTTTGTACAGATATATACACCAGTTTAACGCATAGCTGAACGCTTTTTCGATGATTTTCAATTATCGAGGATTGAATACGAAACAAGCACAAGTTCTACAAAAAGATTACTTTTACTTCAATACTAAAAAGATTAACCCACTAATGGGTGTACGAATAAAACTTAAAAACAACCACGAAAACTCATCAAATTAATGCAAAAACAAACAAGGAGTTTCTGTAGCATTCTTGCGGGGCTCTCCGCGTCTCTGCCTGATGACGATTGCGCTGGCGCTTAGTTGTAAGGTGTAGTCTGATGACCACTGATGACTAAACTTTATTCTATTCCTATGTAGGTGCAAAAAAGACCATTTCGTAAAATATATATAAATTACGACACAAATTACGAAATAAAAAAAAAATCGACTTCTTTCTCTTTGCAGTGTTTCAGGATTTTCAAAAAATTTTCATTGTTTATTTTTATTCATGTCCGCCATCCGTATAATGAAAGCAATATTGTGTAGGTAAATAAACGTCTGAGAACCCCTACTTTAAAGAGTTGTGGTTAGTAGTGATGTGGATTGGTAGTGGTAGTTGTCTCTATTAATAGGGGACTGCCGAGGGGCAAGGGCAATATTAGTATTGTTTTTTAGCATAGTAACTTTAAAGAATTTAATACAAATTTAACCAGTATTTCTATCGTATTAAATTTAATATAAAATTCAAATCCGCCATATGCCATGATAAATCCACTCAAGTTGGCCAAGTTACTGTGAATTAAATCTCGGCGTATATAAAAACTTTTCTTTAAATTTTACTGACCAACTTTTTTTTTCTTAATTTTTTGATGAGAATAGTTTTCAAAATGCTTTTCAATTTCAAAAACACCTCATTTTCTTTTTTATTTCTCAATAATTCTTAGAAACTCATTACTTCAACCAATGTGTGTTATATGACTGTTAGTGTCTGGTATGTTTCTTGGTGAAAACTATAATCCAAGGAATGGAATGTAGAATTCAAATTTAAAATTTAAAAATAAGCGTAATTCGAAATGAGAATAATTTATTTACTCTAATTAAAAATTTATAAAAGTTGGAAACATTGATTTCGAGAAATAATCTGTTTTGCATCCATATTTTCTTACAAACTAATCCATTCATTTTAAATTTTTACCTAAGTAATGTGAGTCAAAGCACAAAGCTGTCCAAAAGTTTCAACTTTCAAGTAAAACTCCATTTTGTAAATAACGATAAGAGCGAAAAACGATTTTACAATTCTTCGACTTCGTTAAAGATGAAACAAATCATTAAGAAATTGAAATAGAAAAGGGAACTGCAATAAATTTTAAAAAACTAAAAAAATATAAAAAGAAATTTTTTTTCTAAGCCTAATATTTTAATAAAAGTACGCTTTTAGGTGGTTTTTACATTATATACTTTCAACTAATTCAGTGTCTATTGGGACTGTCAAGCAAAGTGTCTGATATCTGGTGGTAATTAATGAAACTAACGAAGAGGTACCGATGAGACACTAGGCGTTAAAGTCCACTAGTTTTTTCAAGTGATAAATATATTCGGAAATGCTCGGAAATCTTCGGATATCGCTTAGTGTAGTCATCGTAGTCTGA
>QBDW01005134.1:0-10900 GCA_003261595.1 Maconellicoccus hirsutus | reverse complement strand
AGAAGACCAGAAGACTTTTACTGATTTAGTTCGACAATTAGTCGGGAAATGCGAATCCGATATAGAAAAAGCGAGGTATGGAATTTTGAAGATACGTGCAACGTTGAAATTTGAATCGTATCTTTTGGCGTTTTCAACTGCTCAAAAAAAATATCATTTCGGGATTTTTATTATGCTTTGGATGGCAACACTGAGTCGATGACTAAAAATATTTGAACGAATTCATTGATATTTGAGCAACTCGTTCGCAAACAATTTCATTGAAATTTGAACAATTCGTTTATGAACAATTTTATTCAAATTTGAGCAAATCGTTCGCGAATGACTCAACATGTATTTGTGCAGGTCATTTACCAGCAATTATGTACGTACATTAAAATTTGAGCAAATCGTTCGCGAACAATTTTACATATATATGAGCAAGTCGTTCGCGAATGACTCAACATGTATTTGTGCAGGTCATTTACCAGCAATTATGTACGTACATTAAAACGTGAGCAAATCGTTCGCGAACGATTTTACATACATATGAGCAAGTTGTTCGCGAATGACTCAACATGTATTTGTGCAGGTCATTTACCAGCAATTATGTACGTACATTAAAACTTGAGCAAATCGTTCGCGAACGATTTTACATACATATGAGCAAGTCGTTCGCGAATGATTTCATTAAAATTTGAACAAGTCGTTCACGAACGTTTTTTTGAAATTTAAACAAATCATTTGCGAACAACTTTATTGAATTTGACCAAGTCGTTTGCGAACGATTTTGCATACATACGAGCAAGTCGTTCGCGAATGACTCAACATGTATTTGTGCAGGTCATTTACCAGCAATTATGTACATTAAAATTTGAGCATTTCGTTCGCGAACGATTTCATTGAAATTTGAACAATTCGTTTATGAACAATGTTATTCAAATTTGAGTAAATCGTTCGCGAACGATTTTACATACATTTGAACAAGTTGTTCGCGAATGACTCAACATGTATCTGTGCAGGTCATTCGCTAACAATTATATACATCAAAATTTGAGCCAATCGTTCGCGAATGATTTCATTAAAATTTGAACAAGTCGTTCACGAACGTTTTTTTGAAATTTAAACAAATCATTTGCGAACGACTTTATTGAATTTGACCAAGTCGTTTGCGAACGATTTTACACATTTATACATTTGAACGAATTATTCGCAAATGATTTTATCAAAGTTCGAGTCTTTCACGAACGGTTCATATGTTTTACCATGTAATTTGAATTACGATTGACTAATTAATTTAGCTCATTATCGCGATTTATTTTCCGTTAGCAAACAATCAAATTAAACTTTATGTAATCAATGTTGCCATTTTTTAAACGTGAAAAATTGCTGTAAATTTTTTTTGAACAAATTCTTTTGCCTAGTTTGATAGATTTTATATTCAACGTTACTAACTGCCTTTTTTGCCCCCTCATTTAATTCCTTGATAATCACACCCCTCCTCCTCAACTCACACTAAAAATATAATTTTACCGATTTTTCCATTTTATAGAACGATATTCCGATGGATAACGGTGAAAAATCTGAACACGATGACGTTCGACGAAGATACCAGAGGTGATACTCCGATGGGCTTGTTACGCGGTATTAAATACGGCACAGAAAGTTACCATGTACTTTTTAGAAGACTATGCAGGTTCGAATCGAAGTGCACAACTTACTATTTTGCGTTATACTTCAACAAGAGTTCTCTTTGCAGTTACGCAGGTTTGCACTGCGTCGTCATAAAGGGTTATTCAAAATCAGCCGGATATCAGCCGGGAGTTAGATTCGAAGATAATAGATTTAGGAATTCGTGGAACGCGGTGTATGTAGCCGGAGCTTGGAGATTTGTCCAATGCAACTGGGGTGCTCGGCATTTAGTCAACGCGAAAGAAGTACCTAAGGCTGGTAATAAAGGCAAATCGGATAGTTTGAGGTAATTTTATGGTCTACGGGGGTCGATTTATTCGAGATTTTTTAACGGTCGATTTTCTGGGCGCAGATATGAATACGACGATCATTATTTTTTAACCGATCCGCGAGAATTTATTTACGAATTTTTCCCATTGCAATCGGAATGGCAGCTGTTGAAGAATCCAATTAGTTTACAAGATTTCGAAGAATTACCATTCGTTCGTTCGTTGTTCTTCCGCTATGGATTGTATTTCCCGGATTCGAATACGAAAGCTGTCATGCGAACTGATTCCACTGGTTAGTTGGCGTAAAGATTTGCGATTCGCGATGATGTGTAACTTAGCAAATTTACAAATTTCAGGCGCCGCAACCGTCAGAATAGCGATGCCGGCTTCGTTGCAATCCAGCCTGATATTCCATTATAATCTGAAGTGTTATGAAAACGAAGGCGATACGTTTGACGGCGTTAGTCTGAAACGTTTCGTGATGCAGGTACGTATCGTGGATCTCGTCCAAGCACCGGAATCGTATATCTTATGCGTTACGTTTTCCAGTCGGTAGTTGGCAACATTGTATCGTTCAGAGTACACGCGCCAAGCAGTGGAGCATTTTTATTGGATATCTTCGCCAATTCGGTTACACCGAAGGAGTACCTGACCGGGGAGCCGATGAAATTCAAGAGCGTGTGTAAGCTGAAAATCGCCTGCGAGGATTTGCAAACCGTCATGGTGCCGTTACCCGATTGCGCCTCAGGTGAATGGGGCCCAACGAAGGCAACTAGGCTGTTTGGCTTGATACCTATTACGCATCAGGTAAGGCGTAAGAGATCTTTGTAGTGTATGGATTGATGATTTGTGCTTTTGATCAGGACGCGTTGATATTTACTGGTCGAGAGTTGGAGATACAGTTTAGGATGTCGAGGCCGTTGACCGATTTTATGGCGACGTTGCATAAAAACGGAACCGAAGAGAAGAAATTAGGTAAATTCGTATCGCAAACTATCGTCGATGAGGATGTGGTCTCATTCAGAGTGACGTTCCCCGAAGAGGGACAATATGGGCTAGATATTTATACCAGGGAAGTATCGGTGAATACTTCGGAAAATAACGAAAAACACCTGTTAACGCATTGTTGTAAATATTTAATTAACAGCTCTAAAAGAAATTAATTTTTCGAGTAATTTATACGATATGTATATAAATTAATAATATTAATATCGATAGACTTTTCCAATGTTCAATATTTTTTTATGTAAATTGAACGAACGTCTGTTTGAATTTATGCAATAAAAATATTAATTTGTTGAAAGGCCAATATCATAATCTGTCAGTCTACAAATAAGTTACAGATCATAATAACAAAAAAACAAAAAAAAAACAAAAAAAATTATCGGCACAGGCGGGGATCGATCGACCGTTGCATACCGTTTCCAGTACTCGCTGGTAAAGTGTGTCGCGTAATGGTACTTATAGGTAATCAATCGATTCACCAATTAACTGCCTTCGTGCTTCGTAATCTATCAAATCTAACATTTTCATTTGTGGAACTGCAATTTGTCGCTATTTTGCCAATTTTAGTTTTCTTTGTTTTCTTCAAACGTGAAATTGTGATGTGTCGCTATTTTGCCATATTGTTCTCTTGCGTATTTTTACGATAAGTCGATAGGGCACTGTCACTCTTTTTCCTCATTATTTCCTTATCCCCTCCACATAAGTGGAACCTCGGTTCTGCAAAGACGTGACCAATTCAAGTACTTGTTATGGTAAAGTACCAAAAAATCCCAGTGTTGATACTCGTGTTCCTGTAATGTTGAGGCAGCTTCTCAACATTTTAGATCAAGCATTTTTATTAATATTTCGAAAAAATTATAAACAGCAAAAAACTATTAAAAGTTACATCATTGTTGATTACTTTTGGGTAGTTCTGAAAGCAATTGTGACAAACCTGTTGCGGTAATTTCTCTACAGGCGGCGTTTGTTCGGTGTTGATCGACGAATATGTTCAAGTTCGCTTATAGAAATTATGATATTAAAACCTTGAGTTTTTGGCAACAAAAATATGTTAATTCAAAAAAAAAATCAAAGTCAAAGTATCAAAGTATATTATAAAAATTAAGATTCGAGCGGATAAAAATATTACGTGAAATAATTTAAACAGAATAAACGAAATTAATTCCTTGTAAATATTGCTTCTCCCATTCTTCAAATCTTTCCTTCAAACCATCATTCAGCACTTCCTTCCAATCGCCGACTTTTCCTTTACGCATGAAATTACCATCTTTTTCCTCAGTCAAGTTATACTTCTTCTTCATGGCTACGATGGATTCAAAATTCACGGCCCGATTTTCTTTCATACTTGAAAACGATAAATGATTGGTGAGTTTTTCGATATCATCTTCGTTGATGTCTTTACCAATGAATTCGGCGGTTTTGTAGATGGTCGATTTTAAATCCTAAAATGTGTTGGTAATAAAATCAGTTTTAGGGTGCGAGGGATGGGGGAGGGGGGGTTAAATGTACCTTTTTCATGTCCTCGTATTTCAAAAATAATATATTCGGGTTATCGGCTTGGTTCAAGAAACTTTTTATGTGGTCTGGAAATGGCGCGTAAAGTACTGAAAAATGAGAACAAAATGAAGGAAGACGGTAAGTAAGGGGGAGGGGATGCAAGTAATACTGGAACGTGGATTCGTTCGTGTTATTTGCTATAGAGCCAAAATCGAGTTTTATTCAAGATGGTGATTCTTGTTAATTCAAAATTTCAAATAAATTTTCCATCAAGGTTATTTCTTACATATATTGAAAGAATATAGTCTTAACAAGGAAAGGGGGGATTTTAATATTTCTCACTATAATGCAAACGCGCCACGTGAAATAATATAAATTCATATTTTGAAGGTCTAATGCTTAAAAAAAAGTTGGCAATTCAATATAACAATTTGATCGGTTTCGGGTTTATTACCCAAGGTCTTTAAAAATGAAAACGGAAGCCAACAAAGTGCACAACTTACACGAGAAATTCTGTTTTAAACAACCTACGCGATAAGCTTTTAATTAAAATCTCGACATTACGTTAAAGCTCGAGTTCAACGAACCCCAACTTACCGTTTCCATTGAGAAATAAATCCACATACATTTCAAATGACCCAATGTAACCGTGAAGTAATCTGGCGTGGTGATAATACGAGATCAAGGTATCTCTGGGATTTCGTACGACATGTATGATCTGAAAATGAGTGATTAGTAAATTATTGAAAACAAATTTACGCGTGCTTACTTTAGCCCCGGTGGAAAAATTTTGCAATTTTTTTGGCAGCAGATTGAACGGTAGATGAGTTTTGATAAATCGAGTCGTCGTCAAGTTGGCGATTTCGTCGAATGAATTCGAGGTCGGACTTCTGACTTGCATTTCTGGCCCGACTTTGCTGAAATCGCATAATGCCGAAAATCTACAAAATCGAAGATCCAAAAGGTAAGTGAAAATTGTCAAAAATCCGTGTTTCAATTTTATAAATATATTACTCCAGATAAGGAAATCTATCCTTGAGATTTTGCTGGGCACCTTGGAAATTCATATCGTTAGCTATGCACCAAACCATCTCTTGAACCCACGTGGTTCCTACAATCGGCGAATCGTAGATAAAATAAACAGAAAATTTATCACGGGTTATTGATAAGAAATAAAGGACATTTATTTATGGCATCAGAACTACGAAGCAAAGTGCAATGAAAAATTACTTCTAAAAAGATTCACTAAATTAATAACAATCCTTGCCATTTTGTTATCGAGTCGCGAAATAAATTTCAAAAGGGGGAGTAAAATGAAATTTCTTGCTCATATTTACCTACGGAATATTGGAAAAAATTTTTAGGCAAAGGGAAGTGACAACATCCACTTTAATTCGATGACTGATATAAAATTTCTAAAAAAAAGAAAAAAATACGACATCCCTCAAATTGAAAAAATTTTGAATTTTTAGAAAAATGAGACCAAATAACAAAGCTAGAATTTGGATTTTTGTCAAATTTCAAATTTACAAATACATTACTTTGTAATTAAATTAAAAAAAAAGAAACGAGTATTTCGACGAATTCCAAAAACCAAAAAAACAACAATCGAAAATTACACAAATTATTTATTGAAATGAAATATTAAAAATAAAAATGAAAACTTACCCGATTTTGGAAAAGAGCACACCCATATATCATCATCTCGAACATCCATGTTTAAAGCTTGGTCGGCACATTTTCTGAAGGCCTCAGGGAGAAGGCACCCTTCGCATTTTAAATACCCTGTTCTCAATTTAGACGTAAAATTTGTCTTCAAACAGCTCTTTAAGTCTTCGTCTAGTTCTTCAAAATTCAATTGTTTGTTGGCCATTTTAAAATGCACCGTTTTAATTAATGTGATGCGCACACAACACCTCGAACGTTTCGATGATGAATGAAGTGATTCGAACACCTTCGTAATCTAATCTCGCGTTGAAACGAGGCTCCACTATTGCTCAAGTCCTTATTACTTTGCCACCTACAAACTCAACGATAATATTTTCCATTCACGTATCAGATTATCAATACTGAACCTGTTCTTAATAAATAACACATCTTTATGTTTGAGTGGTCACTTAGATAATTATAATTAGAGCAACCGGCGCTGATGCGTTAAAGAAACAAGATTAAGGACCTAAGAACGCTTGAATAACATGATAATTCAACTCAATTAGTAAATGAAAATAGCATTTTTTCATGAAAAATTGAAAGAGATGTTTGATTGATAATTACCCAAGGATTGGGACATCTACCAAATAGCTCAATTCTTCGATTCGTTAGAGCATTATTTTATGGTTTTATTCGATGGGGAAAGATTGTTTCCAAATTTAACAAAATTTCAAAGTCCAATCAGGATATCGAACTGTGTTCATTTTTTAATTTGGTTGAGTTCTAGTGTATTTTGAAAACTTTTTTTTTTCGTAAAATCTCGCGAAATATTACTCCGATGAAAAATGTAGTTAAAGTGTTTTCGATGGGAAATTTGATTTTTTACAATTTTAATTTCTATGAATTTCTTTATCAGATGCGTTATTTCGATACAATTGGTAAAAACTTCTAAGAAAGCCAATGTTTGTATATTGAATTAATGCAATTAAAAATGATAATTTTTTACTGGGAAACTACAAATTGGTAATCTCGCTTAAACGAAATTTCTTGCTCATATTTATCTACGGAATATTGGAAAAAATTTTTAGGCAGAGGGAAGTGACAACATCCATTTTAATTCGATGACTGATATAAAATTTAAAAAAAAAAGAAAAAAATACGACATCCCTCAAATTGAAAAAATTTTGAATTTATAGAAAAATGAGCCCAAATAATAGAACTAGAATTTGAATTGTTCAAGCTCATAATTTTTGTCAATTTTCAAAGTTGAAAATACATTACTTTGTACGAGTAATTAAAATAAAAAAAGAAGCGAGTATTTTGACGAATTCAAAAACCAAAAAAACAACGATTGAAAATTACACAAATTATTTATTGAAATGAAAAATTGAAAATAAAAATGAAATTCACTTAGAAAAATGAAAGTAACACCGCACAAAAAATTTAACTCGCCTCTTTTAAATGAAATGCAATCACGATTAACGTTATTCAAATAATATAGAAATCATGATACGCGGAATTCGCAGAACATGTAAATGCTGAACTCATCCCAAAATTTTCCTTACGTCTCTGATAAACTTTCGGTCACCTTGATGGACGAAGCAGCGACGTAGAAGTAAGGAATAAATAGAATTTTATCGAATGACCCTCGTTTTCCTTTTCTGCTAATAAACCTAACGAACAATTTATTTTTAAAATTGAGATGTAATGAGAGGGGGAGATTTTATAGGTAGGGAATGACGATAGGGTTGCTTTAATCTTCTTTCTATCCTATAATATCGACCTCAAGAGATCCCTTTTTTCTTTCGTTGTCATCTGTGGAGATATTCCCCGGAGGCTCCGAATTTTATTGTTTGGTTATTTTGGAGGCCCCCTGTGTGACATAGAGGACAGTTTGCGAAAATTCTCTCAAATTTTTTTCAATTAAGCAATGAATTAGGAGGCCTAAAGTATTTACCCTAGGCACATTTTTGCTCTCAAAAGCTCTGTCTGAAATTATTCTGCATATCAGTGGTGTGCAGCTTTACATAAAAAAACTATTCACCTGTTCATATATTTTATTAAATTCATTTATTAAATGAAATTACAAGTTTCGTGGTGACAGTCAAGGAAACTATAGAGTAAAACTGCCAGCAATGCCAGCTGCTGATTTTTTATTCTCCTTTCGCATAAATTTTCAAGATCCGCGTTAATCTAGAGACTGGACTGTGATCGTGTAATCTCTTGAGACAATCTTAGAACTTACTCAAATTGACATATATTGAAACGTAAAGTTAAGTGTATAATTATATTATACAGAATACACGAAATTCATCCCTTGTAAATACTGCTGCTCCCATTCTTCAAATCGTTGTCGCAAATCATCATTCAATGCTTCCTTCCAATCTCCGACTTGACCTTTGCGTATGAAACTGCCGTCTTTGTCTTCGGTCAAATTGTGTTTCTTTTTTATGGCTACGATTGATTCGAAATTCACCGCTCGGTTTTCTTTCATGCTTGAAAACGATAAATGGTCGAGTAGCTTTTCAACATCGTCTTCTGACATTTCTTTACTAAGGAATTTGGCAGTTCGGTAGATGGCGGATCTTAAATCCTGAGATGAATATAAATAATATTTAGTACGTAAATCGGATTTTTATTAGATACGAGAGTTATACCTTTTTCATGTCTTCGTAACTTAAAAATAATATATTTGGATTACCCTCGTGTTTCAAAAAACCTTTAACGTGATTGGGAAATGGCGCATATAGTACTGCAAGAACATGAAAAAGTGATAAATAAGTAGCAATAGTCGAACGACTTGATACTTTAAAATCCCGTGAAAAGTAAACATAGCTTTGCCCCTTCAAATTTCAATTATGCAGATCAATTTACATGCGCGTAGTTCAAGTTGCAGAGTTACGATGACGAGGAGTAGAAATATTGTGATTAGTACCATAGAGTAACTCTTCTTAAAAATTTGGGATTTTGGAAAAACCTTGTTACGAACTGCGCGCGCCGACACCGCAAGCGCGCCCTACTTAATGGTAAACCGAACGTTAAGGGTAGCTCGAGAGGGTAACTGGTTCTCGAGCGAGCCAGTCTCGTCTCCTTCGTCGGAACTGGAGCACGAAACTCTATTCGCGTTTCGCTACTCGCGTAGCATTTCTGTAAATACTGACGGACGCCGGCTGATGTCAGCTGCGCTCCGTTAGCCTTAGCGCGACGCCGATCGATGACGATTGAGCTCGCCCCTTTTAGTTTATTCAAGTAATTGTATCTTACTTTAATAAATCGTAATCACGACCCTGTCGAAAAACTTTTTGTCGCGATGCCGAAACAGTATTCGCACTCGCGACTGGCGACCCTACCTCCACCTAGGCCCCGCAGTTACGCGATCCGCCCCCATGGCAGATCCCCGTGCGTAACAGTGGCGACCCTGCCAGGATCCAGAAGCGAACCCCCCTTGTTTGGGGAACCCGCTACACCGATCGCGATCTCGCGCCCCGCGTTTTTTTCGGACACCGTTTCCAATCCTATGTACATACCCGATAGTTTTAATTCTACTTTTAGTTCGGTTATACAGACACGTGTGACCCCACAAACCGCGTTCGTGACCAGTGCTACAACGCCACAAATCGCGCCCATAGACGTTACGTTCTCCGCGACCCCCTTGCTCGCATCCACAACCGTAACGTTCGCGACGGAAACAGCACCTACAGTCACAACATCGCTACCGCGTCCATTCGTTTCATCGATGTCCAACCCGATGAACGTCACCACGCATCAATTTTCACCAGACTCGTCACATCTTGCGTCATCTTACCTCATTGCTCTTACCGAACAGCAGTTTGGGAGCCTTATAAACACCCCTCCTACAGGGTGTGAGGGTAGACGACCTCATCGTCAGTTACCCAAATTTCATGGAGATCTCTTGGAGGATCCATATTATTTCACAAGTACGTGTGAAAAAATTTTGAGGGAAACGCAAGTCAACGTCGAGGATTGGGTGTACATTGTACAGGATCAGTTGAAGGAGAAAGCAGCCACTTACTGGGCATCCTTTCGCTGCCTACCTCACAATTGGCAACAATTTTGCGAAAGAATTCATCGCCGCTATGATAACGATGACATTCAAGCAAAATTGTTCACAGAATTTTACAGTGTGCCTCAGAAAAAAGACGAACCTGTCGATGTCTTTTTGGCACGAAAGGCGCAGCTCTATTCTCGCCTACCACAACATGACCGCGACATTCCAACGGAATTGTTACCGCTTCTCGTCACCCAGATGTGTAGCGAATTACGACTACATCTTGTCGCTTCGCGCTTCCAAAGTTTTGAGGAGCTCCAGCATCTGGCGACCTTGATCGAACGAGAACTACGGTCATCACAATCGGTTCAACCCCACGCCAACAAACCTTTCCACGGCTATTGTCCAGAGGAACAACAAAGAGAAAGTACAGAAAGGACCGCGTCAAGTGTAATAAAAAAAGAACCCTTGAAACTGAGCAGTCTTCATATTAAACGCGTTCTACCTCGAATTCATGTAACTCTCGACGACGTTCCCGCTTCCGCAGCAATCGACACATGTGCAACCGTCAATTTCATCGAAAAAACAGCCCTACCGGAGTTCACTGCTCGCATGCTGGTCATTCCGCGGCAGGATGTTTTATTAGGCGATAATTCGACGCCGTTAAAGATAATGGGAAGAATTACCCTATGCATGAAAATACAAAATGTTTTTTCAGAGCCAACTGAATTCTTCGTGGTGGAGAATTTAACTGAAAAAATCATTCTTGGTGACATGTGGCTACAGCAACAAAAAGCGG
>QBDW01005133.1:0-19946 GCA_003261595.1 Maconellicoccus hirsutus | reverse complement strand
TACTGAAAGGACCGCGTCAAGTGTAATAAAAAAAGAACCCTTGAAACTGAGCAGTCTTCACATTAAACGCGTTCTACCTCGAATTCGTGTAACTCTCGACGACTTTCCCGCTTCAGCAGCAATCGACACATGTGCAACTGTCAATTTCATCGAAAAAACAGCCCTACTGGAGTTCACTGCTCGCATGCAGGTCATTCCGCGGCAGGATGTTTTATTAGGCGATAATTCGACGCCGTTAAAGATAATGGGAAGAATTACCCTATGCATGAAAATACAAAATGTTTTTTCAGAGCCAACTGAATTCTTCGTGGTGGAGAATTTAACTGAAAAAATCATTCTTGGTGACATGTGGCTACAGCAACAAAAAGCGGTGATCGACTACCCCTCGAGGTGCTTACATTTGGGAACCAAAACGCGGCAGACAGTATTGTGGATAAAAGATCCTAAGCATCGCATCGATGTTACAAAAAAACTGGTTGATAAACCTCAACCCCTACTTTCATCTACTCGAATCTCACGTGTAGAACCCAACCTTGCGTTTGCTACACCTCCGCCGATGAAGTGTGAGCCATCTATCAGCTCGGACCTATGGAAACACACCCTGTGAAGCATGTCAGAGAAACGTTGAGAAAACGTGCAAGTAAACCAACGAGCTTGGTGATTAAATCGTCCTACGTAAAGGCGACAAATATAGATTGGTCTTACAATCATCCTCAGAGATCAAACGCAAAGGATACGTACATGAACTCCAACCCCCACATGGAGAACATTCATAAACCGCGACTACCGACGACTCTTACTCGTCCTCATCGACAGAAAAAACCGTATTCCCTTTCCAAAGTCACTCCTTACATCGTCTCATGTAATGCCGTTCGTATCAGAGGAGGTTTTTGCAACGGTTACGCTCTACATGCTCGAAAACCTGGTGGTAAATATGGTACACAGCGCAAAGCCCGAGTACATCACCGCTCTTCTCCAAACCGGACCTCGGAAAATTCGGAAAAGGATGACTTCCCGGAGGCAATACTTCATTCCAAGCGTTTCAAAATGCTGTATCTCAAGCGACCTTCTCGAAGTAGTCAGCTCTACCTTCCCAAAATTCCTGATTGAGTGAGCCCCTCAAACATTCGGTTTGCCATCTTCAGGGGGGCGCTGTTACGAACTGCGCGCGCCGACACCGCAAGCGCGCCCTACTTAATGGTAAACCGAACGTTAAGGGTAGCTCGAGAGGGTAACTGGTTCACGAGCGAGCCAGTCTCGTCTCCTTCGTCGGAACTGGAGCACGAAACTCTATTCGCGTTTCGCTACTCGCGTAGCATTTCTAAATACTGACGGACGCCGGCTGATGTCAGCTGTGCTCCGTTAGCCTTAGCGCGACGCCGATCGATGACGATTGAGCTCGCCCCTTTTAGTTTATTCAAGTAATTGTAACTTTACTTTAATAAATCGTACTCACGACCCTGTCGAGAAACTTCTTGTCGCGATGCCGAAACAGTATTCGCACTCGCGACTGGCGACCCTACCTCCACCTAGGCCCCGCAGTTACGCGATCCGCCCCCATGGCGGATCCCCGTGCGTAACAGGTCAAAATTTATAGTCGAGCACATTATCAACAAAAAAAGTTCTTATAAATAAGTTCACCTCCTTAATTTGTCAAGTATGCAATCATCGTTTCACAGATGAGCTATTATTTGCCTACTTCCACTTTTAAAATATATTAAAACTGTTCCGAATCACTCTGCATAAATAAAAAATGAGGATTTTTTGGGAATTCCAGGTAAAGGACTTCAGAGCACTATATGCGAAGGTAATCACCGACAAGCACGAAGACGTGATGTCGAAATACGGAGCCATCTTAGCCCAAGGAATCATCGACGCCGGTGAGTAAATCTCGGTATTTGTAATTCCACGTCCTTCCCCTCTCCCAGTCATGAGTGGGCGCCCGATGAAGATGATTCAACGAATAATAGTCGCTGCGCTTGAACCGCAAACAAAACCTCGTCTGGAGACTGCGCCACCCTCGGACGCCTTTTCTACCCGGAAATAATTATTTCGAAAGGCGAAATACGACTAAAATTAAAACCGGAATGTACCGAAGACGAAGATTATAAAGATTCGGCTTCGGCCAGAAAGCCAAAACGATGTGGCGAATATTTGAAATTCCTTCGTGGTTCTGCGCTCGTTAGCGCAATTAGCTCGCTCGGAAAGCTACGGAGGTGGTACTCGTGTAATAAACTTGGACTGCGGAGGACAAATCTTAGAATGCGAGTATCGAATATTTGCAATTATCGCGCCGCGGTCGTCTACGTTTCCGTTGAATGTATTCGCAATGGGGGATGAAGGAGCTTGGAAGTGTAAGCGGCCAAAAACACGACTTCGTGAGCGGAAAACGCGCAACGATTAATTTATCGTTTTGCTTTTGCTAAAACGATATTTGTGTTTTCGCCGAAAACGACGAGCTCGGTCGATTTCGACGGCGCGAAATTACTTCGTAAATCTACTTACGGTGTATTCGCAGGATAAAGCTTCGATCGTACTTCGCGTCTTTGGCTAAACAGACGCGACAACGAGGCGAAAATAGCTTCGATATTTTCGCTAGAATGAAATTCCACGTCGTAAGGTGAGAAAGGCTAAAAATGAAAGGAGGGGGAGGGGTGAGATTTTTAGACAAATCGCTACACGCGACGAAGGCGGATTTGTCGAAAAACGCGATTAAATGATAACAAAAGGTGCTTGGCGGGCTCGAAACAGCCTCGAAATAAAGATCCGTCGACGGAGGTCTTTATAAATCAAAATCCGTCTCGCTTCATTGAACCTTTGTAAACGGTTTCGTTATTTTCAATTAAGCACGAACGAGGCGCGTAATTTGCGCGAGAAAAAATTACCCGGGGAGGGGATGGGGATTCGTCGACGAGCGTCTGCAGGCGGATGGTGGTCTTCGGGGAAAATTTTCGCACGACAAGAAATTACGGTAGGCGCCGGGGGAGGGGGAATTGACGATTCTGTAATAGGATTTCGACTGTTATTTTCGACGTGGGAATTTTTCGTTTTTTTTTTTTTTTTGGTGAAATTTTATGTATTTTTTTAACGGTTACGTATCCGAGAAATGGCGGATTTCGCACTTGAAAAAATCGCAACGACGAACTCGTAGTCGAGGTATTAAAAAAGTTTCGACGCGAGACCGCGAAGAAGGAATCAGATTTGTCGGAAATTGAATATTTTCGACGTTTTGGCACCATATTTGTTTTTTCGTATGACGAAACAGACGCCAAGGGGGGATTTTTTCGCCACTACGGAAAGTAATTCGAGCACGGATTCGTATTTAAGTACGTATTCGATTCGTGGGAGTTTTTTTCGCGCCCAACTCGAAACATCATTTGAATAATCTCCGCAGCAATATGGGATATTTTTATAATGGAAAAAATTTGCAAGTTTTTGGCGGCGGGGAAGAGGGCCCTAAATTATGCAGAAAGCGGTGTTATTAGTTCGGTATATGCGAGAAATTCTCATTTAATGTTTTTATTAAGTATTTATTCGCGACGAGGAGTCGGAGTGCCCGAAGAAGTGTTTTTATTTCGAATTTATATCAAAATACGCGAAAGATGGAAACGACGACGGTTGTGTTTGATATAGTGAAACTAAAGAAATTATGTAAATGCGATGTAAAATATGTCCCGTTATTAAGAAGGTACACTTTGTCGGTTGATGGAAACGTGTTGCTTTAGGCGGATTTTCAACGTAGTAGCACGTCGGCGAAATTTCGCTTTGATGAGGATCGATTCAAAGGTTCGAGTTTGACGGCGTAATAAGTCGAAGTAAGGCTTAAAAGGTTGAAATGCCATTGAAAGGTACAGCGGCGTAGATGCTTCGATAGCATAACGAACAAGTCAGTTTTATCGCGTGTATGATGGAATTTCACATTTTAAGTATACATTTCGGAGATACGCTGGATGGGAGCCCGAAATGGTCCGCGGATTCGGATTCAGCGTGCCCGAAAACCTGGTAATCGATATGCATGATGATATTTTTGGTGGTTTTATAATTGACGCACCGTGTTGCCAGAGAGAAAATGAAAATAGTCACCATCAACTCGTTTCAAAATCTTGGAAAAAATCACTACATCACGTCTCACGGAGTACGTGTCGAGTTACGTGTAATCACCGGTAAATTATCCTTAGTCAACAGTAAATTACATGTATTTCCCTGAAATGCGCCGTAATTACTTATTAGCCACAGGCGATTGCCGGTAAATTATCAGTAATTATTCGTAAATTATGTGTAATTACTGGTAATTACTAGTAAATTATATGTAATTACTGGTAATTACTAGTAAAGTATAGGTATTTACTGGTAATTACTAGTAAAGTATAGGTATTTACTTGTAAATCATCAGTAATTACTCGTAAATTACAGGAAATTACTAGCAAATTACGTACAATTCCCTGTAATTACTTGTTAGTCACAGGTAATTACGGGTAAATTACCAGTAATTACTTGTAAACTGCATGTAATCACTGATAATTGCTTTTAAATTACAGGTAATCCCTTTAAATTACTGGTAATTACTAGTAAATTATATGTAATTACTGGTAATTACTAGTAAAGTATAGGTATTTACTTGTAAATCATCAGTAATTACTTGTAAATTACAGGAAATTACTAATAAATTACGTAGAATTCCTTGTAATTACTTGTTAGTCACAGGTAATTACGGGTAAATTACCAGTAATTACTTGTAAACTGCATGTAATCACTGATAATTGCTTTTAAATTACAGGTAATCCCTTTAAATTACTGGTAATTACTGGTAATTACTAGTAAATTATATGTAATTACTGGTAATTACTAGTAAAGTATAGGTATTTACTTGTAAATCATCAGTAATTACTTGTAAATTACAGGAAATTACTAATAAATTACGTACAATTCCTTGTAATTACTTGTTAGTCACAGGTAATTACGGGTAAATTACCAGTAATTACTTGTAAACTGCATGTAATTACTGATAATTGCTTTTAAATTACAGGTAATCCCTTTAAATTACTGGTAATTACAGGTAATTACTAGTAAATTACATATAATTACTGGTAATCGTTTGTTAGTCACAGGTAATTACTGGTAAATTATCAGTAGTTACTTGTAAACTACTGGTAATTACTAGTATAGTACAGGTAATTACTGGTAATTACTTGTAAATTACTGGTGTTTACTTGTAAATTACTCGCAATTACTTCTAAATTGCACGTAATTACTCATTTTTACTGTTTTTTCGCAGTTCAGATACTTTTTTAATATCAAAAGCTAGAAGATTTTTCGAAGCAATTTCGAAAGCTAATGTTGTTAAACAAGTAGATTTTCTTCGACGAATAGTTTTCAGCAAATGTGGTTGTTTTCCTTGAGACGTGTCTTATTATGGTTTACTTTTCAGCGATTGGGTGGGGGGGGGCACAAGTGTTGACTTAAAAAATTTCAGCATACTTATATCATGATGAATATCGATTGTTTAGGACAAGTGGTGGCTCTTTTCGAATCTTCGGGACAATTTTCGTTGGATTGTGCCCAACTCAAATTTTGCGTAATCTTGCACCCTCTTTGCAGAGGATTGAACCTTCCTCTATCGTAGGTAATTGAATACATATTTTTTACCCCTCACCTTCTCCTTTTACGCTACAAAACGTATCGAGAAATTTACAGAACGAGAATACGCTGGAAAACGAACCGAAGAGTGAAAAAAAACCAACGTCTTGTTCCTTGTACAATGCGAAATTTCGCCGAATCAACGCGAAGAGGTACCTCTACTCCGTTGTTTTGTTATTTCATTATTTATTCAACGCGGAAATTCAATTCCGTCGATAATCGTCGGAATATTTTCTTTCGATAAGAATCACCAATTTTCGTCCTTTCGTCGCTCGCCTTATTGCGTCGACCACGTAAAAACAATAGTTTCTCAACGGTGCGAAGGGTGCGGCGAAGAAAATACGCCAAATATGGGAAAAATATGTCGAGGTAGGTAAATCACGTAGAAATCGTAGTATCTGCGCCGAATATCACGAAACGAGGGTACCCTTTCGTTCGACCAAATTGAATTAAACTGCGGCACCGCGGCGCGTTTTTTCCGTCTTCGAAAAAAAACTTTCGCCCGGAGTCGGCGACCGAAAAACTTGGATCGAGTTTATTTGGCTAATTAACGCATCGGCGCGGGCGGACGCGGGCGCGGGCGCTGAATTTCACCGGCCTCCGTAAATCACGGATAATTACGAACGAGGATCTTGAACGATATCATTTCCGTAATACGTTTGTCTCCGGTACGCGTATAATTTTGCGCAACTATATACGCGCGGACTGCAATAATCATTAAAGAGGTTACAGATGTTCGTACCGCGTCTCAGGCGCCGGCCGCTGATGATGTTAACGGTTACCGCGTACACAGTCTACACACTATGTAACCATCTCGACGATCTCATTCGCAATTGCGGCTTCACTTCTAAACTGACAAAAACTCCTTCGTCGCGAGTTTACCCGACCGCATTGTATACGACTTGACGATACCGAAGACGGCGCTCGTTAATAAATTAAAAACTACAACCGACCAGCTCCGTGAGCTTGGCAAATTAACCTAAGAAACTTTACTCAATTAGTCGCCCTCTTCAGAAGCCCCCGACCTTTGCGAATACAATCTAACAAAAATACACCTCGATCCGGCCGCCTTTTACGAGCCTTCGCCTTATTAAATATAATGCTGAAATTCGATAATTAACGCGACCTAAGAATCGACAGATCGACCGTTGCGGTGAAATTCATTTCGCCATAATTTACTATCGCACGAAGTCGAGGTAGTGTTATCGACGAGTCGCCTTTTGTATCGTTTGCCCTTCCCTCGACCCTGCGAAAATACCGACTATGTTAATATTGACTACTCGTATAACCGATTCGAGAGAATTCACGAAAAGCCGAGAAACTCCGGAGGGACGGGGGCATCTTGAAAATAAAAAATGTTTTTCGTGGAAATTTGAATTAATTGCGTATTTGCAACAAACAATCGATATCCACGAAGATGTACGGGATTATAATTTTCCTAGGTTTGCCCTCTTCCTCTCCCTACTTTTGACTACTTCATTAAATAAACACCCGCCTCTTCGCGGATGACCTGTTTTTTTTGGGAAATTTTCAAAACCCGAAATCCCTTTTATATGTCAGGAGAAGGGAGAGGGAGTTGGACAAGTCGCCCACTTTTTCCGCCAATACGTCAAGTGTGCCGTTGTGTCCGCTTTGTCAACGCGAATGCGTCCACTTTGTTTAGAAAAGGTGTCCACCATAATGTCGATGGTTGGATTTTCGAGTACGCTGTGTTAAAATTTGTGATCCGTTTCAAGCTGATGTCGTCGGTGCTCCGAAAATAGTCCATAAGCTACGTTTCGTATTCGCCTTTACCACACCTTTTCTACCAATATTGTTCCTTTTATTCGATAAATCCCCAATAATGGTAACTGCGTGTAAGTCTAGTTGCCTATCTCGGCGAACAGCTTAATTCGGAAGCTCTATAATCACCTCGTATAGGCATATGCGAACGATACGAGATATAAAAGCGCTTCTTTATCCTCTTTCCAGCGTTATTTTTAAAATCGTGTCGAATACAATGGCGACGTTTTAACAAGCGCCAAATACGGCTTAAAATTGACGCCGGTTTGTATAAAAAACCAGCCATTTAATTACCTCTTTATCTGCGGTAATTATTTTCGGGGAGCGGGGGTAAAGAAATACGGTCAAAAATCATTTATATTGACGTAATCTGAGGCTTACAGGGGGCATTCCCATATCGGGAATTTTATTTGCGTAAATATGGCGGAAACTAGGCTAATAAATCCTATGCGAAACGTTGCCGGTATTTGGAAGTATTAAAAAAGAAAAGGAAACGCCGACGGTCATTTTGGACGAGTACAAACAAAACGTAGATGAAAGATCAAAGCAGATATCCATTAAGAAGGCTTCAATTCTGCAGAAAGCAAATAGCACGTCGAAGAGCGAAAGGAGGAAATTTCGATGATTCCTGTTGTCTTTGATTTTAGCAGCGTCGTTGTTTTAGCGAGAGCGCGCGAGCGGGGGTGAAGTAGTCTTACCTGAAATTAATAACGTCGAGATGGTCGTACTCGGCGTTACATTGGAGCGGAAAATGGCGCCATGAAGGAGGTAAAAAAGTGTCGTGGGTTGGTACGCTCGGTAGACGTGTAAAATATGAATTTCAAATTACGGTGGGAAAATTCGCTGGAAACGCCACTAGAAGCGACGGCGGTTTTTGGAAATTAATCCTTTTATTTCGCTAGAAATAACCGACATCTTGTGAAAGAAACGCGAACGCAAGATGACCGCAGCGGTGTATGGAACGTGCTGCGAGGGTTTTTTTTCTCATCTCTTGGAATCTCGTCAGATACCTGCGGCTCGATTCGCGACGAGCGAGGGTTTCATACAACGAAAGAACAAAATTTTTCGCAGCGCGAAATATGTAAATTGGACGTGTCAGCTTCCGGGCTCGTGTCGACGATGCTCGTAGCCGACGAATAAATCGAGTTAATATGTAATTGAGAAAGAAAATTGAAAATGAAAAATATCGCGAGAGGATGACAGGGGTGTTAAATGCGGTTGGTTTATGTTGCGCGGAAAAAAAAACACTAAATCGAATTTCCCATCGTGGCTTGTGCCGAACACAAAGTCAATATATGTAACCTAATATGCATATACGCGTAGATACTGTTTATATCGTTTGCACGTAGTGGTACATTCAACAGGAGGTATATCGTTTTGATGGATTTACCGACGGGGTTGAGAATTGCGTAGAAACAACGCCTCTTGGTTCGAATCATCTTCGGTCGCATCGGATACTATCAAATTTACACCGAACAATTAACAAAATGGCTAAAAACGCAAAGTCTTGTACACGTGTGTTGAATAAGTTGCCTATAGTTATGTAAAAGGGGCGCGTGTTTCTTATCGATGCAGTCATCGCGATAGGCAATTTGTTCGACTCCTATGTGTCGATCGCGTTTACCTGTAGTCTAATACGGGCACGAATATTGCCTAAGTGCGCGCTAAAAGGCGTCGTTACATTGGTAATTCGTTCCATGGTAAAGTCGTAATACCGAGCAGCTGACGAGTTTACGATTCGAAGGCGTTTTTAAAAGCTTCCGGTTGGATTATTCCCGCGGCTGAAACGGCCGAACGAGCATAAAGGTCGGGTGCTTTTTCGCCGGGCTGTGGGCGCGGAGCTGGAAAGCGCTATGATTATACGAGACGAAACGAGCGAGAGTTAAACAAATGCTAAAGTTTTTTTTTACGATTTATTTATGTTTTACAGGCGGCAGAAATGTGACCATATCGTTGGAATCACGTACGGGTCATGTAAACATGAAAGCGGTAGCTGGCATGATGTTGTTTATCCAGCATTGGTATTGGTTCCCGTTGGCGCATTGTTTAGCGTTGGCTTTCACACCTACGGCCATAATCGCGCTGAATTCGAAATTAAAAGTGAGTTTGTATATTAGTCGGGGTGAAGGGTGCTAGTTGATACAGTCTCGGCGGTGTACTGTGTTGCGCTGTTGGATCATTAGACTCGTTTGTGAGACCTGATGTGCGCCATTACTAATAATCAGTGTATGAGACTCATGTCATCTACTTGTCATTGGAGACTGTTTAACGAGCCTCTCAGTGTATGTATTCGAGTGAAACCTGGAAAGGATTGTCACTGTTCGTACGAGTGAATGTATGTGACCCATCTACTGTCATTGCATGAGACCACTTGTGAGACCCAGCAGTAGTTCCGATGACTCGAGATCACCATGAAGTTGTAATTAAGTCATCGATGCGCGGTAAATAGAAATCCACGGTCACTGTGTCATTCCTTGGGAGAGACTTGGAAGTAATAACGATCGAAATACGATGAAGCATGAGACTACATGAAGACAGAATTGTGAGATCCATCGACAATTATAATGTTAGTGAATCGGTTCGGTTATGAGCACACGAGACCCTGCACATGTGTGACGACGTAAATGAAAAATATGTTGATTTTGTATTCTACAACGTTTCGTGAATTTCGACGTCATAAAGCTTCGACTCGAATACCTTTTCACGTGTACGAATGAATCGTAAGAGGAATGAAAAAAAGAACGTAAGCAATACGCGGAAAAAGTATTTACGTATATTTAAAGATTACTTCTTTTTTTAATAAGCGACGTCGAAAATGTTAAAAGCTTTCGTTTTTTTTTTTATATAATATAAAATAAGAGAAACGAAGGATTTTTTTCGCTGCTTTCCGCGTTCTCACGGAAATACGTTGAGAATATTTATAATACGATGTATGTATGTATGTATGTATGGTACGTATACGTACGTTCTTTTAGATTAAATACGCGAGTGTGTATGGTTTTCTCGTCTCAAAGAAAGACGAGATTTTAGTATAACTGGTATAAATTCGAGGCGCGTATAACATGAAAAGAGACGAGAGACGCGAATAAGAAAATTATAAGATGAAGGCGTCGTCGCCGTCATCGTCGGAGTATTAGATGCACGAGGAAACGTAACGCTTTTTTTTTTTTTTTTGGCATGAGCGCGTTTCGTTTTCGCAATTCGCGAAGACGTTTCGATTTTAATTAAAACGTATTAAAAACGAATTCCAATTGGTCTTTGATGTTCGTAAGTTAATTCTCGATGCATGTTCATTTCGCAGATGCCCAAGATCGAATTCCGTAGCAACGCGAAACCGTCGTTGTTCGGGTATACTCCGCCGTTGGAGGAGAAAAAGAAAGACGACAGGGAAAAGGTGGCCACCGCTGTGTTAAGTATCGCGGCCAGAGCCAAGAAACGCGGCGTCTCGGTGAAACATGTTTTAGAGACGCCGCCGGCGTCGGCGGTGCCGAATACGTTGTCGGTGTCCAATGTAGCGGCTGGGTTGTCGTCGTCATCGTCGACGTCCTCGTCTTCGTCCAATACTACGGCCTCGAACGCCGCCGAGAAGATGGATGTGGTAAGTGGTGGTGGTAAATTCGGAGAAGATGTGATGACGTTGAGAAATTTGCTAAGTCGTGTCTTTTATCTTTGCAGGATGAAGTTAAAGAGGAGGACAAGAAAGAGAAAGATAAGAAGGAGGAAAAAGACGGCGAGAAGAAGGAAGCTGAGAAAAAGCCCGAAGAGAAGAAACCCGAACCGAATTTCGAGATTCTTTCCAATCCGGCTCGTGTCATGAATCAACAGGTTAGTACTGGCGGCGGAACTAGTAGCAGTTAAGTTACTGGTAATTACGGATCATTTACCAATATTACCGGTAATTTACCAGCGAATACGAGTAATTACCGGCAATTTACCGGCAAATACGAATAATTACCGGTAATTTATCAGCAAATACGAGTAATTACTGGTAATTTACCAGCAAATACGAGTAATTACTGGTAATTTACCACTAGTTACGAGAAGTTACCAGTAATTTACCAACAAATACGAGTAATTACCTGTAATTTACCATCAAATTTAAGTAATTACCGGTAGTTTACCATAAATATCGTAAGTGGTGATGCGGTGAGTGCCCCCCCCCAAAAAAAAAGTTTAACGTAGATTTCTTGTTTAATTACACTTGTGTCGATATTGCAGCTTCGACACTTGCAACTAGTGGACGAAACATCATACAGGCCACTGAAGGATATCACCATCGGCGGCATCATCCTATTCCGTCACGTTAAGAAATCACAAGAAGACAACGAAGAATTGGTGGAACCGGTAGCTGGTAAGTGAACAATCGGTGCACCTCAAAATCGCGCCGAATATTTCGTATACGCCGGAAAATCCATCCGATGCTAAGCTTGACGGGTATTAGCTACTGCGCGGCGTATAACGAATAACGCGCTAGATAAACAAGGCGTCGTAATCGTCATGCAAAAGGGGTGAATAAATTACTACGCTGCGAATGCCGAAGAAGGAAAAAAAAAACGTTTTAATTTGGTTTTATTACGAGATTTTCTTGGTCGTTTCGAACGTGTACGCGGGGGCGTAAAATTACGAGGATGATTTAAAAATTATTCCGTATTTTTGGTCCGCGTGGTCGACGGTGATTAAGCGGCTTAGATACGAAGATTTATAGCGTATTAATGACCTAAACCTTTCGGAAGCTGTAGCATCGCGATGTCATTTTTGATAAATCAATTTGACGAGTCGATTTTACGTAATTACGCGCGGTTTTTGGGGCTCGTGGTGCAATTGACAGGTGCCGAAATGGAGGTGTTGTGATGTTTTGTTATCTTAATGTGCTCTTTTGCAGCTTTCGGGCCGAAATTAGATGACGAGAAGGAAGCCGAGCCACCGGAGCCGTTTGAATTCAAGGATGAATAGATATGATTTAATGCTTTTAGACGATTTAATTCGCGTTTATTGATAATTATTTTCATAAGATTGCTTCGCGTTTCAAAATATTCCTCTAGTTTTTTTTTTTTTCAATGTGCGTGTATCTTTGATTTTCATTTGAATTAATTATTAATTACATGTTAGAAAGAAGTGTTTTTTATATATTTTTATTTTGGTGTCGGTGATTGAATTCGATTGTGGAGATGGACGTCAATTAATGGTATGTTGGTTGATTATTTTTAATGGGCTTGGTGATGGTTTTTTCTTTTATTGTGGTGGTGGTGGTGGTGGTGGTGGTGGTGGTAGTGGTAGTGGTACCGGGCGTCTAATGAAGTCTAGCCCACCTTTAGGAGAATTTCCATGTATTGTATTTAATTGGCAACATTGATTATATCAATGTAACTTACATTATGTAAACAAATGCTACCAACTTGCGATCAAAAACAAAAATTGCCATTATGTGGGCTAAGAACAATTGATCCCCTGGTATATTGTGAAACTTGTTCGATTAATTTATTGTAAAAAGCAAGTTATCAATCAATGAGGAATATGAAAAAACATACGAAAGATAAGGTCGCGTTGGTTGATTGAACTTATCTGAAGCATTGTTTGCAAAAGAAATTGCAACATGAAGCGCAGCTGATGTGCGATTCGTACGGTTTCTCATTGCAATAAATTTTCCTCGCCTTTGTGCTCGAATGAACGGGAAAAAAACTAAAAATATCCTCGACTACGACGCGTCTTATCTTTACGGGTAAAAATTAAGCGTACCTTTTAAAATGAAATTACTCCAATGCAAATGAAAAGTTTCACCGTTGCTCGTAAAAACTGACGATATTCGGGGTACGACTCCGTAGACTAAGCAATTCTTCGTTGTAATAAGTCGCCCGTCGTTTTTTGCCCCTTCGATGTTCGACAGCTTCAGAAATGGATTCGACGGCGACGAATTTGTTATAAAATGGCGAGCGCTCAACTGCTCATTAACGAAAAGCATCGAGGGTATTTTTAGAATTAGAATGCGAATTTAATGCGCCAGTGTATCGGAAAGATATTGATAAGTTTTTTAAACTTTTTTTTACGTGATGGGACGTGCTTTATGGTGGATGATGACGTCAATTGTGATTTCGTTGATTTGGGGAGGTGTTTGAGTGTTTTAGAAGTGTCGATGGGAGAAGCATCATACTGGGTGTGTAATTGATTGTACCTTTCGGAGATACAGACGATTACTAGTAACTTACAGGTAACTACAAGTGATTTATAGCTGTAGGTAATTTAATGGTAACCACGCGTAATTACAGGTAATTTACTGCTAAATACGGGTAATTACAAGTAAGTTACTAGTAAATACAGGTAATTTACTGGTGGATATAGATAACTTACCGGTAAGTAAAGGTAACTACCGGTAATTAAGGAGTCGCATTATATGATATGGGGGTGAATGAGGGGGGAATTTGATGTTTTCCATCTTCTCTTTTCTAAAAATTTTCACTGGAGAAGGGGAAGTCACATCATACATCATGTAGCAGGTAAATTTTCTTTTTTGAATTTAATGATAAAAACTTCCGAAATAACTGTTACGAAAAGAAAGCTCGTGTTTTTATTACAATAATAAAAAAGATGAATACTGCGATATTTTAACAATAGATGAAAACAAAGAATTAAAAAAATGCAAAAATTTACATCGAGGATAGCAAGTACATCATTTTTCTAGCGCTCCCACGGTCAAAAAATGTCTAACATTGATACCGACATCTTTTCCTTCTTTTTTTTCTTTTTGTTCCATCGGCGAAATTATTTTATCGTGATAGATGAATCTCATGACGAATCCGACGGTGACATTGTCTTCGGCATTAACATCGTCATTGGGAGTAACGTCAACGGCAACAATTACTTTGTTACCTCTTCGCCACGTAATAACTGCTGGGTCATCTTTGTATTGAGTGGTATCGCCGATATCTTCATAATCGGCGGTGTCGTCTCGCGGTGGTAACGCGATTACCGTTTCTGGAAGACGTATTTTGCCATTAATTTTGATTTTAATTGGTCTCGGCTTCTCTTGGGGGTAGGTTTTCTTTGGAATCGGTACGAGCCCAGAGATGCTTTTCTTTTCGAGAGATTCGGGTTCGGATTTATCTTCGGGGTCGGCTTCGCCGATGCAGGTTTCCAATGGGACGTCGTGTAGTTGGAGGAATTGTATGGTTGTGGGGGTCTGCGTAGGGTTGATTATTTTTAATAATACGTTGGTTTGCTGACCCCTCGCGAAGGTGTTTTTTTTCATGAGACGTATCTCCGGTACGTAGTAATACGCGGCTAGATGTATCTTGAATTTAATAGAACCCGGACCGTATTCGGGTTTGAAGATATTATGCAAGCAGACCCTGCAACGTTGAGAGCGCTTAACGAATAATTGCTTGTGTAATGGAAACAAGTCGTCGATGAATTCGGGTTGCAAATCGGGTATAACGAAGCGTTGGCTTAGAGACGTGAGTTTAACTAGATCCACAGGCTGCGTAAAGATATCGTCTGGTAGTTGCTCGACGTATTCGGAGGCTACGGCTGGAGCGATCTGAGGAGGTGTAGAGGTGTCTTCGCGACCCATTCCTAATGGTGGAAGAGGCGGTAAGCCAGCGCGTTTTCGGGCGATCATCGCCGACAGACCGAATTTCTCGCTGAAATGTTGATACGTACGGCGACTCGAATATAAAAACATGCGGTTCTCTTTTTCCATTCGTTCTCGTAACGTGATGATTTTGTAGTACTCGAGTAAGCTCGCGATACGAGAGGCGTGTTTGTTTTCATGCTCCGGCCAGTTACTACTTGTGGCTGTTGATTGATCGGGGATCTTAGCGTCGCGAGAGGTCCATCGGCAGAAGAAACATGCTAAGTAGTAACTTTTGTGAGAGGTTTTCGTGGTAGGCTGACCTGGCTCCGAAGTGTTGATACGAGATACCGTCGAAGCGCGAATTGTTAACGTGTGGAAGCAACATGGACAGTCGAAGCATACCCCGCAGCGATTCTTCTTCAGTTTTGCCTCGGAAGATGCCAGATTTTCCAAACAGTTTGAACAGTATATCGAGTCGACTTCGTGGCTCACGCAGTAACCGCATCGTAACACAACGCAGTGACGACAAAAGTAGAGTTTCGTTAGAGGTTTTAGCGAACCGCAAGAACATACTATGAGTACATCGCGTTGGAAAAAATGCGCCATTGTGGCGATTAATCACGGAGTTGAGGTTTTAATTTGATTTTTGTTGAGATTTACATTTTTAATCACAATTTCGTCAAATGATAAGATGGAGTAGGAAAACCGAATAAAACACCATATTTGGACCGTGAACGGCATAGACCCATAATATCAGAAAATAACTATTCCGTATGATTTTATCTGTGGCTTTCATTTCGAAAAAGCAGTGTTACCAGCTTATAAAATTCAAATTTCTTTTCAACGACCCTGAAAGTATTTTACGTTATCTAATTTTCTGATGATAAAAATCAATGAAATTGCCTTTGTCGTGCTATGAAATAACGTTCTATTTGAAATTTAATTTCATTAAAGTAAGTAATTTCCTATCATTATGTCATTTTGCATATTAAGTCGAGTCCGTGCTGCGAAATAGACGCTCGATTTCGCTAATTGAACCACTTTCTGAGCATATCAAGTAAACGATAATTCCGTAATAAATTCAATTTACTAAATCCTTTGTGAACTGTCATTGTCACAGTCTCCATGAAATGAACCCTAAAATTAAACAAATGAAATCAATCGATATTTTATTTGTATCCGTTGTAAAGATCATCGAATAGAGTAATTTTTATGATGCCAGAATGTTGTGTTTGATACGTGATTTGAACACTGAAAATAATTTATATTTTGAATCATACTAACGAAGACATTTGCAGCCATGTTCTAGATACTAGTCAACAAGATTGAAAATGGCCAAAGCTGCTAATCCTCCTTCATTCGCATCTCACGATCACTACTATGATCCGAATTTCACGGCGGAAATTACCGCCAAAATGCAAGTACCAAAACGGATCAAAGTAGCTGGTAATCACGATGACGACGAAGAAGAAATAGCCCCGAAAATCCCCTGGCAACCTGAAAAAATCGATATGCGAGTTCCCGACAGAATTTTAGTCGCTGGTAAGATTTCATGTAAGGATTTATTTTTTGTATTAGGTAAATAACTCTTTAACGTCTCAGGTCAAGATAGACATATTGGTACTCCGGCTCCTCCCAGAGAATTGATCATCGAGAACACGGTCATGCCTCCGGATCCGGGAATGATAAGGGTTCAGGTTGTATGATTTGAAGTAACTATTCTTTGAAGCGTAGTTTGACCTAGTTGGGTTTTATAGACGCCACCGAGAGTCATCACTTTGGATGAACATTACTTCCCAACAGCTGCCGAGGATTTCTTTGAAAAAGATAACGACGTCAGTATTAATGAAGTTGCGTTTAATCGTAAGAATAATTTTAACGATGAAACGTTGTTGGAAACATCGCAAACAAATTTTCTTAACGATACTATCGCCAATCAAAGTGATTTCGCTGCTGTTGCCAGGAGGTTAGAAATGATTTTGTTGGCTTATCTAGTGGTATTTTAACGGGTTGTATTTTTAGTAACGGCCCGTTTTTGAGGACCGAAGAAGAAGTGGTGCATTTGAGAAAACAATTGGTTAAATTGAATCGTCGCGTTATGAACATTGAACGTGAAATGGTCTATAAACAGCAACGCGATAAAGTCCTATTAGGCATCGGCACGGCCTACGTTATTCTGAAACTTTTCATGTGGATGAGTAGAAACTCGTAATTTATCGTTAGGTTTTCATAGTAATTCTATCCAATAGAAAGGATTTTATTTTAAATGCAAGATTTTTGTTGTATATTTCATCCTACTTTCGTGTATTTCATCTCCATCTAAGCTTAAGAACCACCTTATTTAGTTGGGTTTCCAATGAAACCGAATATGAGATGCTTTCAGTTATTTTTACATTTCATCGCTTTTGAATGAGATCCTCTGTATTAATTTTCATTTTCAATTTCAGTTGGTTTTAAGTTTTACCTATGTTGAAAGTCGAGGATAATTTTTTTTTTGTATTCAATGAAATATTCTTTTAGTATTTTCAAATTTAGTCATTTATTTCAACATTTACAACTCGCCTTTAAGTAACGGAATTAATTTACCTTCATCTTTCAACCTCTTTATATCACTTCCACCTCCGATATATCTACCGTGAATAAAAACCTGCGGAACCTAGGGAGAAAAACAGTTGAAGATTTCATTCAGCTAAATTAGGTGATTTAATACTAACAGTGTTGACTTTAGTTTTCCTTTTAAGGGCGGATTGAATTTGATCACCATCTTCCCTCGTATCCAACTCGACCGCGAAGAAAGCTTCATTTATGTCGTTGAAAGCCTGAAATGAAGGTATTATCGAATCTGAACGCGAAGCTTAATTATGAAAATGTTCACCTCTTTGGCCATCTTGCAATACGGACAATAAGATTTCGAAAATATGGCAACTTTGTTCGCTTTAATTGATTCTTCGATGAATTGTTTCGTGTTGGTACGATTCGACATGCCTGATAAATTACCACCCATTTTGAGGTTTGATATTCTACGGTATTGGAAATGAACTGTTTGATTGCGGAAATTAACAACGAAAAGCGAACTTTAACGGTGATAAGATGTTGTATTTATGATAGCCAACATTTAATCGCAGTTTGGAAACTGTGTGGTTTTGGTAGCCGAAGAATATTGATATGGACCGTTTTTGAAGGGAGGTGGGCAGACCGACCGGTTTGCTTGATGGTAGAGAAACCGCAATTTGTATGCAAGAAAAAAATGCAATGCGATAATAAATACTTGATCTATTTTAAATAATATATAAACAGTGCTCAAATATTGGCAAATTTCATTACAACAAATAATAAAATTCGGTTATGTTGATAGATTAAGCAAATAAGTACAAGATAAAATCTGTGATTCATGCCACTTCATCAATCAAACTCCGCAGTTCACCGGATTGACCCTTCTTCTTGGTGTCGGTACCACCACCGATGTACTTCCCATTTACGAAAACTTGCGGGACCTAGAATTTAATTATCGTTGAAAAATTCATTTATTAGCGGAAATATAACTAGAGAACGATACTGACAGTTTTCACATTGGTAATGGATGGTAAAGCGCCTTGAATATCGTCTCCGTCGTCTCGTAAATCCAATTCGATGACGTGGAAAGCCTCATCTAACGCTTTGAAAGCCTTTAATGAAATTATTCGCATTTTACCACAGAGATGTTAATACTTGGATGAGTATAATAATTACATACGTCTTTGGCCATGGTGCAATAAGGACAATAAGATTTCGAGAATATTACGACCTTATTGGATTTGATTGTTTCTTCGATGAATTCTTTCGGAGACATTGCGGCTTGTTAAATTCTACACGAATGCTAGAATCAAAAGTAACGAACGTTTAGCTGGCGCTGGACGAACTATATGAATAATTCAGATATGAGTCAGACAATCAAGTCATACATAAGTTATGTAATGTAATATCAACTATCAAGCTGTTACATGAAGGAAATATTGTCTTGATAAGAATTCCGATAAAATTTTATGAGTCGGTCTCTGTTTTCCTTTCCGTTTTTACAATATTTTTCGTGTATATTATACGTATTTTATTTAAATTTATACGAAGCTTTCTTGCGTTGGTAGGATTTCGTGTGAGAATAAAATGCACGTTTATGAAGTTTAATAGTTTCGCTTTATTATTGTGTTACTTGAGTTACATTGACATACTAAATCTATCTACAAAAGTCGGGACGGCCGAGACATCGTGTTGCGGCCGACACCCCCACCAAAGGCGGCAAAGGGTGTCGACCGCCGCGCACCCTATGCGGGCCGGGCAATCAACGCCAATTCTCTGTCTCCGCGTCTGGCCGTTCAGGCGACTTGGATGGCCCACGCTCTAGGTGGCAGGCCAGAGGGCGCAGCGTACCGCTACAGTGCCCCTGGTGGGACATCAAGTCCCACCACGAAGCCACTCCGCCATGCCCCCGAGCGGGACCATCCCTGCGAGATCTTGACTTCGCTGTTACATCCCGTTGATACTGAAACTGAAACAAACTGCAAAAACTATGAACTAGTCGTTTACACGTGATCCGTTGCATCTACCATTGCTGGACACATGTCGTCCATTTATTAATATTGGTGATGTTTTGAAGTTTAAGTTGTTACATTTACTATTTTTGGACACGCAGTCCATCAATTACTATTGGTGATGTTTTGAAGTTTAAATTGTTGCATTTACTATTTTTGGACACGCAGTCCATCAATTACTATTGGTGATGTTTTGAAGTTTAAATTGTTGCATTTACTATTTTTGGACACGCAGTCCATCAATTACTATTGGTGATGTTTTGAAGTTTAAATTGTTGCATTTACTATTTTTGGACACGCAGTCCATCAATTACTATTGGTGATGTTTTGAAGTTTAAATTGTTGCATTTACTATTTTTGGACACGCAGTCCATCAATTACTATTGGTGATGTTT